>OX940956.1:44467281-44504029 GCA_954870475.1 Euphrasia confusa | reverse complement strand
ATAGATAAATGACAGTGTACAAGGAGTTCAGAATACTCAAATCTAGACATTAAGTATACTACTCCAACATCTTTGACTTTGACTTTTACTTTGGTTAGTGGTCTAGTGGATTAGGGAATATAAAAAAAATACAAAATACATAATTATATGTAGCTCGAGCTCGGCTCGTGATGTGATTCGAGCAGCTCGAGCTCGACTCGAACTCGGTCAAACTCGAGCTCGAGTCGAGCGTTGACCGAGTAGCTCGCGAGCGGCTCGTGAGCCGCTCGACTCGTGTGCAGCCCTAGTTCAACCTGAAGATGCCGGAGAACGCGGCCGCGGCTACTCATGTGAATGAGTTGAACTCCATCTTGACCAAGCTGAAATCGTTCGGGTTGAACTTTGATGGTGAGATATACGCTTTGATCCTACTTGCGTCCTTACCGGATAGTTGGGAGCCCATGCGGGCAGCTGTTAGCAACTCTTTGGGGAAGGAGACACTGAAGTTCTCCCGATGTTAGAGACCGTATCCTTGCAGAGGAAATTCAGAGATGGATTTAAAGGGAAAGACTACTAGTTTGGCCTTGAGTATGGAGAACAGGGGAGGAACTCGGCCAGGAATGCTCTCAAGAAGAGAGGAAGATCGAAGTCGATAAACGGGAGGGATAGCTCGAAGTCCGAGCAGAATGAGTGCTGGAATTGTTGGAAGACGGGACACTACAAGCGTGATTGTCGCTCTCAGGGGAAGAACGACAACAAGAAGAAGGGATACGCCAACTCAGTGACTAAGGATGAGGACGATGGGGACGTCCTTCTCCTATCGGTCGACCTACCGATCGATTCCTGGGTGCTGGACTCGAAGGCTTCTTTTCATACTACTGCACAACGAGAGGTAATGTTGAATTATGTCTCGGGTGACTATGAAAATGTTTTAGGTTAGCAAATCGGGCCGAAGGTGTTGTGGGCTAGAGTTTATGTTGAATTTCGACAAGTTTAGGTCTTGATTTCGATTGGGAAAAAAATAAAAACGAGAGCTTGAGTTATGTTCTTTGTTCTCTGCGCGTCCAAGCGAAAGAGAGGAGATTGAATTTTTATTTTGAACTCGTAACGAAAAGACTAGAGTTAAATAGAAGCATTTAGAATTTTTCCAGCCTTTTTACATTAATTCTCATGTATTTTCATTTATTTTATTATTACTAAATACAAGAACAATACAAGAGCATGTGGACCACATGGCCTAGTCCATCAATTCCCCCCGATTTCTTAATGCTTAATGGGCCTGGTACACATAAGAACCCAATTAGTGAACTCAATTCACGAGCAAATAAATCTGTCAACATATTTATTTATCAAAGCACCAGGCCCGCGACGAACTCATTGTGCGCGGCTCATTAGTTCGCACGCTCGTCCCATTTCGATTTAATCACCGTTTCTTTTATTACGATTGTATTCGAGTCATCATTCAACATTCAATATATTTTTTTTTCTCGTTACAAACAACTGTATACTTTTATTAAGACAATAGTAGTGTTCTTCGTGAGTTTGATTCAAGCGAATTGCTTCGACAATAAATTTTATATTTTTAATTGTATTGAGTACTATATAGTACAATGGTCATTGGTCAATCACTCTTTAAGATAAAATTAACAAATTCATATTAAAGTATAATTTTTTTCTCAAAAGACAGACAATAATTAAACATTTGGACATTTTCAAGCTTGGAAGCTAAGGCTTTGAAATTACCACAGTCCACAGAAAAACTCTTAGGATTCAAAGAGTATTCATTTATATGTTATAATCAAGTCATATCAATGTATCATAAACGAGAAAACATGGAAATGTCAAGATAATTCATGTAATGTGACAAGCCTCAACATGCAGCTTAACATCCTCTTAAAAATTGTCAAACAACCACAAACTTAATTCATCTCCATTCTCCACTCAAAATCAAACATCTAACTAAATTTTTGCTCATCTAATTTCTCCCTAACCAGATTTCCATATATATAACTCGAGAGAAATCATCGTTCATGAACAAACACCGCCTCTGATTTTTCACATTTACAACATAACAAACATTCTACAGATGTTCCTAACACATAGATTGTTGATAAGCAAAAGTTGAGATATTCCACAACTTGGATCTTTCAGTTCTTCGGCTAGGAAGAGAGGGATAATCCTCATGGCTTCAGTTTCTATAGCCATCTTATTCAACATTTTCATTTCTATTTATCTCGGTTCCCCCCGAAACTCAAATTAATGTTACTCAATCTGGCACGGGTACCCTTTGTAATTAGGTTGTGTTTGGTTGTTTGTACACAATTTGTTGTAGTATAAATACTTTGGTGAAATTTAAAATAAATTTCATATTTTGTATTAGTATATATTGGCAAATGAAAAATAAAATCAAGATGCATATATATCTAAAAGAAGACACAACAAATTAAAACAGAGGACGAAAAGTGTGCTAATAGTAATATTTTACACTATACATACAAGTAAAACACAGCAACAAACATGCAATCTATATGTGTCTATCTATTTGACCTCACAAAACAGATCATCATAGATTGATAATACAAAAATAAAATAAAACAACTGAAATATAAATAACGAATTCTATAGCTATCTCAACAAAAATCAAAAAGCTGCCCTGGAATAGGTGTGTATGTATGTACTAGGTATATTCTAAGCGCCATATCCATTGGCTCCAATTGGTTGCTTAGAAGTCTCCCTTTTCCTCTTGATAACAAGAAACCAAGTAAATGCCTCTAAGCAAACAGCAACGGCTGCCATGGCTATGAGCACGCCGATGTATGCTCTTCTCCATTTCTGTTCGGGGTCCAATATGTCGAGGCCCTCAAGAATGTTGGCGATGCTGAGGGCTATGACGGTGTATCCGATAGAGTGGTGGTACACATTCCAGTAGAGTCTGTACTTGTGTTCGGGCTTGGGTCTCAAAAGAATAGCAAATGCCTGAAGAGTTGCGAGGACAAAAAGGGTGATGCCCATGTTCCTGTGAAGGGTGTGCTCGACTCCGGTGGAGTCACTGCCCAGTTTGAGACCGGTGCCCCAGCCGGCAACGCCAACGATGTAGGCAGAGGCTTGGCAGGAGACGTGAAGGTAGAACCAAGCAGGGTTTGCAGATTTGAACACCTTCAAGTACCTTGCTGCCATAGCACCAAGGGGCATCATGATTCCCCAACTCACAACATTCAAGACCCCATGAACCTACAACACCAGTAGCAGAAGCAACAGGAAAAATCAATAACAAAAATAATATTCAGATCAGATCAGATCTGATAAATATATATATATATATATATATTTTTATAACAAAATAATTAAACTCACATTTCTTCTCCTTTGCCTTGATCCTCCGGCTCCAGCGCCGGTGTTTACTGAGTTTCCGGTAGCAAAATCAATAAACGAAAAGGACCTCTGATGGTCTTGACTCATGGGATGTCGCATAGGGGTGCCGGAACTGGAAACTTCCCCGTGCTGCCAAACCTGCTGAAAGGAAGTCCCCCCAGGGGGAAGCGTGATGGTGGCGTATATGATCATCTGACCGTTGCTGAACTCAGCCCTCATGGACGAAACAGAGAAGCTCAGGGGACCCTCCTGCATCTGTGTGTTGTAGCCGTTGACGGAAGAAGTGTAAACACGCGGGGCATTAGTAGTTGAGTTTACCAAAGCCACGAGACACTGGGAGCCGATCATGCCGGAGGATCTGGGGTTGATTGACCAGACGACCCAGTTGGAAGTAGTCATCCCGGTGTGGCGGTAGGCTATGTCGATGCTGTTGTTGGGCTGGTGGTAGTTCCAGTGGAGATAGGAGCTGAGGACCGGGAGGGCGTTGCAGGCCGTGTATTGGTTGTTGTTGGTGAAGGTGTAGGCGGGACATGAATTCTGAGCTAAAGATATCGAACAAACAAACAAACACAAAAATACCAGTAGGACTAATTTCCTGCAGATCATCATGATTTCTTCTTCTTTTGATTTTTTATGTTGTTGCTGATGGGATATTATTGGGATGTTGAGGAAGTTCTTATAGATCAAATGTATGTAATGTAAAACCAAATGATTCAAGGGAGTAGGAATTGAATCGGTGTGGGTATTACTATTCGGGGGTTGGTTTATAGTTGACTCAGTCTATTCTATATATAGACAAAGTCAGGCGTATAAGAAGAAATTATAGGAAGCTGCTTAGAAAGTCCAATCTGGCGTGTGTTACATTTGTTTATTACAAGAATACTTAGAGCTTCGATTTGTTTTGGTTTGGCACAAATATTAAAGTGCCCTTTCCTTCTTTTTTTTTTTTCTTTTTTAATTATGAATTCAAATGTCGTATTTAGACCTTGAAAAGTCTTTGCTTTTGAAAATAATAGGAGTAAAGAATACTCACCGAGTTATATTGGCCTGTGCATCAATCAATCAATAAATGACATGATAAATTCAAACTTCAAAGCAATTTTAGTTGAGCTATATTGTCCGACTTGCAACAGCATATTGTCGTGACTCGTGACACGTATTAAGAAAAACGGTCAACAACCGGTTTCTTTATGTTGACAATTTGAGATAATATCACAACTCCTATAAAAATTACTACAAATTTCACTTTTTTTTTTAAGTTTATGAAAAATTAAGTGGGAATACCGGATTCAGGACCATCTCATAAAATAAATAAGTTCTGAGGTCCTGTCCATAAAAGTAGAAGTTTATTAGGCAATTGGCTTGGAAAAGTCTACACTGCCCTCGTTGTTTAACAAATGAATATAAATTGAATATGTAATTTAAATAGAATTTCTCTTTTAAAAATTAATAATAAAACTCCAATAGACTATGCACGATAATAAGACACCGTGAACCCAATCACGATAATTGTACGCCGTGAGTTCATCCACGATAAATAGACACCGTGCGACCATCAACGATAAATGGACACCGTGAGAACATCCACGATAATCGTACACCGTGATACCATACACGATAAGTAGACACCGTGAGAACATCCACGAAAGTTGCTCGCCGTGAAAGCATACACGATAAATGGACACCGTGAGAACAACCACGATAATCGTACACCGTGAGACCATGCACGATAAGTAGACACCGTGAGATCATCCACGAAAGTCGCACTCCATGATAACAAACACGATAACTGGACTCCGTGAGCAAATCCACGATAGTCACACATCGTGAGAATAATCACGATTATTGAACACCGTGATACATACACGACTAGTGGACTCCGGGAGACCATCCACGATAAATGAATACCGTCAGAGTACACAATAATCCTAAGCCGTGAAACCAGTCACGATAAATGGACAACGTGGTACGATATGATACACGATAATTAAAAGCGACTGTGTGATAAATTTGAATGAGAATATGAAAATGCAGAAATATAAAATAAATTAAAATCTTATAATTCATTAAAGTAACGATTACACAGAAGATTAAAAAGCAGAACCATAAAACTTGAGAACAATTGATGGATCAAAACTCTAAACCCTAAACACAATCGGTCAGCTGTATACCAAAAAGCTAAAAAAACAAGAAAAATAACAAAGCATCACACCAGTGAATCTGCAGCACAGGTTTTTAAGCCTCGATCAGACCTGGTAAATCGAAGGAGGTAGACAAGGAGCTCAGGCTAACATGCACTCCGAATCATCACCACCGACACCCCGGAGTCATAATGAGACACAGATGAATACTAAGGGAGGTTTTGGAACCTCGCGTATCTCGTGCAAGATGACCCAGGGGAATGATGCTTTAATTTTGGAAACTCGAGTATCTCGATACATTAATGCAACTGCTGTGAAATTCGAAAAAGTGTGGTGATAACTGCTCCATGATAAAAACCAGAACAAAACAGAGAAATGGAGAATTAATGGATATAGAAAAATAGAGTTCTTTCGTTCGTATTTATAGGCGTAATATTCTGAACCATCCAACCACCAGGATTTCAATCGTTCCACTAAACGATTCAACTGCCAACTACGCTTATTAATTAAATTAATAGAAAATCACCCCATCGAACACTCTCTATCCATTAATTTGATATGACCATTCAATTCAGGGAATTAATGCATCTCTGTTCTGAATCATCCCACCGCCGGATTTCAATCGTTGCTCGAAACGACTCATCAACTCCCAACCACGCCCATTAAACACATTGCGATTAATTAATTAAGAAAATAAATACGTAAAACCTTAGAACTATGTCGCCGTGGGGTTCCCTCGGTGGGTTCTAACACCGTGCAACGGTATTAGGAAGGCAGAAAACCTTAAAACCTAATGTGACGCCGTGGATATTCCACGGTGGATTGTAATACCGTGCACCCAGACACGAAAAGTGGAAACCCTGAGCCATCCACGATAATAAAACGCCGTGTTACAATTTACAAATCACGATAAATGGACACCATCGACGATAAACGGACACCGTGATAAAAACACGGTAGGTGACACCGTGAGAACATGAAAGATAATCGTTACGCCGTGAGACCATCTACAGTTATATTACACCGTGAGACCATCCAAGATAACCCGTCACCGTGAAGAAAGGCACGGAAATCTTATACCGTTTACATACCACGGTCCACGGTTAAAGGTGATATATTAATAAATTTAGGGTTTCAACGTGTCCAAAAGCACTGCATCCCCATTCTCCATCCTCGAACCTTCTACATTAATTGCATTTCAGCAGGTCCAACAACCACAAATAATAATTGCATTTCACCTCGACGTTAATGACACTTCAACAACCCATTGGGCAGTTGCTGTGTTGCTGCTAAAATCAATATGAGAATTTTAGAGTAAAAAAGAATAATGGTCTGAAACCAAACTCAAAACCCATTGGGCAGTTGCTGTGTTGCATTTCTCTCGAATATTGCTAGTTCATTTACACAACAAGCTCAAAACAAGTTCGTTGTCGAGTCTCTGAAGCACATCAAAGGTACGAAAACAACGAGGTAGCACGTTTCGCATTTTGTTTAATTGTTTTAAAGCACACTGAGGTGTTTTTCACCGAATGTCGTCGTTCACCGTGAGATAGAGAGCACGTTGCACGGTTCACTGAAGGTGTAATAGGTTTTCCTTAACCCCGACGTGTTTACGAAATCACCGTATTATTACCACGGAGATTTTACCGTGTTATTTATAGCGGTGGTGTCACCGTAGCACGTTGTCTTCGTTCACCGTTTGATACTTAATCGTAATAACATCGTGTGATAAAAAAACATCTCGTTTACATCGTGCATACTTATTAGACCATGCATGCATGCAGGTCGTTAGGTTTTCAATAACTGTTTGTTTTAATTATCTGTAATTTTATATCACAGATGTCGTGGCAGCGTGTTTCTTTACGACATGGTGGTCACTGGGAACAGTCAGCATACGTAGGCGGAGATAGCGTGGCCATACACATTACGTGTTCAGAAATCAGTTATGTTGATCTAATCAATCAAATTAGATCTGTTTTGAATGCTCCAGAGGACAGAGATTACGTGATTTTCTACTTAGACGCGCAGAGAAGTAAGGTTAGTTTGCAAAACGATACAGATCTATTGCGATTCATCGTGCAAGGAAAAGTTACCAATCACGTGCTCTTTTTGACTGAGAGAAGACAATATCGGTCTAAGAATGCTAATGTTGGAGGTACATATTCTGAAGCAGAGAATGTAAGCATTACTCCACCTCAACCACCATCTTGTACTGAACCCGATGACGAGGAAGTATTTACATCAGATGATGAACGAGCGGAACGTGATAAAGAGTTAAACGATAGCCTAATTCAAGAGTTTAGTGATTGGCTTCAACATCCGAAAAAAAAAGAGAGGATTGTGGGATCCCGTAAATTATCATCTGATCATCAACCGATCCACGAAGAACCAGTCATGGAACATAATCTACTACTACAGCGAAAACTAAGCAACTGGATGATCCCGATGCCCGATTTTGATATTTTGCCACCACCTATGCGTTGGGTCGAAGAACGTGAACCCGAAGATGGTGAACTCGCAGTTGGTTCCACGTTTCGAAAGAAATCTGACTTGGAAATATCTTTGGGAATGCATCACTTGGAGACTCGCTTAGAATATGTCACTGATCGTTCAAACAAAAAGCGTTGTGCATTCGTTTGCAAGCACGGTAGGAAAGTATGCACGTTTAGATTGTGTGCTAGTGGGAGCGATGATACACTATGGATGATCACAAAGTTGAACTTGAGTCACACTTGTCAGACTATATTGCATCGTACTAGCTGTCGACGAATTAAATCTGTAGTTGCTGCTAGTTACTTTTCTCGTAAACTTGTCAAAGAAGGTGACGTTCTGAAGCCGAAGGACATGATAACAGAATTGCGTGAGCGTTATGGCGTTGAGATGGATTACAGTTTCACTCTCCGAGCGCGGAGCATAGCGATAGAGATGGCGTATGGCTCATATGCTGAGTCATATCATAGGCTCGCTTCGTATTTGTATATATTGAGAGAGCAGAATCCCGGCACATTTTATGAAATACAATCCACACGGAATGGGGGGGTGTTCCAACACATGTTTCTTGCTCTCGGACAGTCTATTTCTGCATTCTATAGTAATCTAAGGCCAGTGATTGTTGTGGACGGGACTCACCTCAAGGGAAAGAGCCAGGGGATATTGTTTGTCGCCATGACGAAGGATGGGAATGAAAACGCCTTCCCACTTGCAATTGGGATTGGTCCGAAAGAAAATGATGAGTCGTGGACATGGTTCCTTCATAACCTGAGCAGGTGCTTCAATAGACAAGATGGTTTGATTGTCGTATCCGATCAGCATAAGAGCATCCAAACTGCCGTTGCGTCTGCATACCCGAATGCAGTGCATGGGTTCTGTATTTACCACATTAAGAAGAATCTAGTTCGCTATGGCGGTCGCGTCAGGGCCGTAATAACCTCTGCATCAAACAGTTACCGTGTTGAGACAATGCACAGACATTTAGCTGATTTGGAGAGGCTGAGCCCTGACGGGGCTTACAAGAGAATGTTAGAAATAGGGGTCGAGAGGTGGTCGAGGGCAATGTGTCCAGTACGACGATATGGTTTCATGACCTCCAATATTGCCGAGTGCTTCAATTCTCGTATGGTCTGGGCGAGACGTCTACCCGTATGTTCATTGGTCGAGGCATTCCGCGCAGTCTTGGAACAATGGTTTCAAGAGCGAAGCGAGAAAGCTGCGTCAAGAGAACATGAGTTGACTGAAGAGACGTTTAATAAACTAACTTGCGCGGTGGAGCACGCTATGCGTATGGTTGTCCGAGACACAACCACACCTGACGTGTATAAAGTGGAGGATGGTAAGCTATCTTTTCAAGTTGATCTTCAAAATCGGACATGCGAATGTTGACGCTTCGAACTTGATGAAATCCCCTGCAGTCACGCTGCAGCCGCTGTTAGGTACGTACTAATCAAACAAACACTTTCAATTTATTAATTCGACAATATGTTCGTACTTGTTAGGATCGTATCACTTCACATTGCCACCACAACTTCTATTTCTCAGACAAAGAGGATTGCATATATATGACTTCGTCAGTGGATATTACAAACAACACAATTTGATGGAGACATATTCGACTCCTATCAAAGGACTTCCGCATCCTGCTGAGTGGGTCGTTCCAGCGTATATAACTGATCACGTCATTCATCCTCCGGTTGCGGTGAGACAGGCTGGTCGTCCGAGGATGAGCCGTGCACGGTCTTCTGTCGAGGGTAATGCCCCCAGAAGAAGAAGTCGGCCTCAGAAGTGTAGTAAGTGTAATTCGACCACACACAACGCGCGCAAATGTGACCAAGTTGTTTTACCCACCCAAAGCCAGACGCTCGAAGATGATCAGAATTCTCAACCCACGGTGGAACCAATCCGACAGAAAAGACAAAAGAAAAAATGTAGCGTATGCCGGAGTGCAGACCATAACAAACAGACATGTCCGGTGCGGGGGGATTAACGTTAAGTTCTGTGACCATGCTGAACAATTGTGATATTTATGTATTGCAACTAATTATGGGTTTTTTTTTGTATGATATTCTGCGATTGTGTGTTTTTTGGATTATTTGGGGTTGTTGGGATTTGAATGGTTTCTGTGAATTCGTTTTTTGTGTGTCACGGTGAATCTTATAAATGACCGTGTACCACCGTCCGTGTTATATTTCTAGTACATCGTGTGGCGGCCGTGATATTACGCCGTGCATCGGTTGTCCCGCCACCATCTTGGAAACTAGTACTACTGGTACAATACTCGTTAAAATTGATCTGATCTCCGCACGGTAACCCGATACGGTGATATATCACAACATCACCGTGTAAGTATGAACAATGACGTTTTTTGGTGATTATTGCTCGGGTTGTGTGAATATTTTGGTTAAAATGCTAATCCAAAGTTAATTTTCCATCTAGATGATTATATGAAATCGATAAAACTCCAAAATTATGCAAGAAACGATTGAATGTGATATATCATGTGCAATGTATGATCACACTTGAGAATAACTTGTAACAAATGAATTAGACATCTCTTAAATTTGAGACATGCATACTCCAAATCGAATCATACGTGTTTAAAATCAAATACCATACGTCTCAATGATTGAAACATATCACAGTGAACGTTAATAAAGAATTCAAAGTGTGTACAAACCATGAGAACTCGTTTTTTTGGTGTTTCACGAATTCACGATGAATGTTATAAATGACCGTGTAACACCGTAAGTGTTATGTCGTGCGACGGTCGTGATATTTAGCGAAACCTCCATCCCTTCAGTTTTATTTTCGATAATTTAGTTAGAATTTTAAATATAAATCGGTAAAATTAACTCGCGCCTGCAAAAGCTGTTTTGAGTTTTGAGTACTGTCAATACTTAATAGACCGTGCATCGGTTGTCCCGCCACCGTCTCATCAGGTTCTCCACGAAAATACACGACTAGTTAAATTTCAAATTTTAACATTGATTTTAAAACCGCACGGTCTACTGTCACGGTATAAATTGATACCGTGTGACAAAGAGACCGTGTGGTCATCGCGGAGTTGTTTGACACCGTGCCATGCTGAACTCTCACGGTGTCTAATTAGAAATTTGTTTTCGTGTGTGACGGTGATTTTATTATAGACACGGCGATGATGTGTTTTTTTATTAGGTCTCATACATAATACAACTACCACTAATAAATGGGCCTTAATAAGTGGGATGCGTAAAATCCGAAACGGCGCCTATCACGTCGCAATTATTTATAATTACACGTGACTTTCTGTAATAATTAGTTAAACGCGACCTTTTGGAATCCAGCGAGAAACATTATTTATAGTGATTTATGCAGGCCTAATCCTCTATTAAACTCTGAATAATCCTCTATTAAACTCTGAATATTTCTTGGTCCTTAATCCTCATACCAATAATGGATACCCCTCAGATAGCTGATGCTTTCATTGTTGTGCTGACTGATGAACATATTGAATCTAGACGGTTTCGACTTCCCGAACGTTTCTACCGTTTGCGTGTGAGATACAGTACAGAGCCTCCGCTCTTCTACCTCCGCGACGTTCACGGTGAGAGGTGGGCAACCTTGATGGGCTTTAAAAATGGCTTGGCGTATTTCTACAATAATTGGACTGAATTCAAACACATCCACAAGTTGAAGAAAGGCATGACCCTCCTGCTCGAGCATAGGCCACTTCCAGACGAGTTCCTGGTGCGGATATTTCAAGAGGATGGAGATGACCTCAAGTCATTCTTGCCGAGACCTGCTCCATTAAAGAGAGCATTCGAGGATGTACCTTCGTCTTCGTCGTCTCTGAAAAAGAGTAAACCATCTTAGGGTTTCGGCGTTAGGTTTTTCTTTTGTAAATCGGCGCCTTTTGTAATTCGGATTCCCCTACACCAAAATTACTCCGTATTCCTTTTTCCTTGTTTCCAAAATTATACGTTGGAATATTGCACCGTTGTTTTCACGGTCAATATAAGATTCACGGTGTACACATGGTCTTACCACCGTGTGTATTTCATCGTGTACACACCGTGTACACACCGTGCGCGATAGTATACACCGTGAAAACTAATTTCTAGCCCTGCAACAGATTTTTCACAATGTAGTATATGGAGAGAATGAAGCAAACGACCTCAAATTTCATATTTCGAAAATAACACAATGACAAGTTCATTGAAAATCACTTAAGCATAACAATAATTATGATTACAAGAACCATAATTATGGAGACAATAAACAGAGTAGTCTTCAACTGGATGGATACGTCGTGCAATGACGTCTCCATCTTCTTCAGATCTTTCCTAATTTTAGCTTCTGTGGCTTTCTCTTCCGCTCTTGACATTTGTTCATGTTGTATCTCTCCCTCATTTGACGGGTTACACCAGGAATCGAATGTATGATCTTGACAATAATACATCAATTTCTGATAATTCTCAGATTTCGAGGACACCACACGAATCTGAAGTTTCTTCCGACATTTACCACAAACTTTATCTTGGTACTTCAATCGGCTTGGTTGACCAGTACTCACGGAGTTCACCGAGCCTGTAGACATATTGTTGTGATAAGTTTTTGTGTTTTGGATGATTTGAATTCAAATTTGAATTCAAATGTTTGCTTATGTTGGAAGAGGACTGCGTATGGTTAGTTGGTTAGACGTGTGACACAGCTGTCACGCAGTAACACGGGCTAGCAATCGTTTCCGCACCGTGTCACGGTTCAAGATACAGAGTGGAACCATGTACAATTATTGATCCACCGTGACACGGTAATCATAGGAGTCTACCATTGGCTACAACACAGTACTGTGATTACACCGTGGACCTATTCATTCAGGCACCGTGTTTTAATATTCGTGCACAAAACATCAATTACAAACCAGTATTAATGAATCACAACGTGAAAACAACAAACATGTTTATACTAATACGACAATCAAAATGGATCAGCAACATCATTCAAGCTCAGCCAAAAAATCTTCACGCATATCTGTTTCCTGACCTCCTCAATGTACCCTTCATCGATGTTTTCGTTCCGATGCATAAGAGGGTCGACAAACAAACGGTCAAGCTGCATGGTACAGTAAACCCCACAAGAGTGTTTATCAGTAACATCCTGGACGAATTGTTCGGCGTCCGGCATGACTTTCAACTCGAAGGCCTCCGTAATCGCATGGTGTTGACCCTTCTTTGCCCAGTAATCTGATCTCCTCAACACACGAGGTAAAAACTCCATTAACGGCCTCAATTCCTCCTTCCGAAATCCGTATTCAGGATACGTCGCCAGTTGAGTATGAATTAATGAGTCATACAATTCGATAGTCCAATCTTCGGGGGATATTCGGACGGTGACCCAACGATGGTGGACATTACAAATCGCCACGAGCTTTACATGCCATGTTTAAGGTTTGCGAGTTAGAATTCAGTTTCACACTAGTTAAAATGAAGCATGTATGCTTTTCAATACTTACGTGAGTAGGCTGGTCGGACTCCATTGACATCGGACCATATGTGTCATCCACTGCTTCTCGAAGAGAATCAGGCATTACCCAATCATCAATAGAGCCACGATGAATCTTATATGCAGCATCTATAGTACTCTGGAAAAAGATATTATTAGTAAAAACGAAGGTGTCCAAAATGAGAGTACTGTAAAACTTACCCAAAATTGAGTGCTCAATAAGACTGTGTTTGTACTCCCTTTAACATCACGACCTTTGCACTTCAAATAAATAATATAGAGATCTAGCACCTCAGATTCGAAGGCCCAATTGAAGTCCTCAATTTTATCAAACAATTCTGCACCCACTCTGTGGTCTATGGAGCCTCGACTGCACGAAATCAAGTCGGTAGACCCGGAATTCATCCATTCTCTGAACAACGTTTCCACATATTCGAGTCCGCTTTGGTTCGCACTAGATTGCGAATGGAAACGTTTCATGAGTTCGAAGACTTTTTTAGCAACAGATTCCTTAAAGCAAGTGCCAGAATCATCAGCAAGGAACGAAACAATATCTGCCCTCAGTTCGGCAGACCAAATTCTACCTACCTGGCGATCGATCTCATCGTTGTCCGGCCCCTCAGGACCGAAGACACCTGCTTTTCGACAGCAAATGTCCGTCACAGAAGTCAGATCAGGTCCGGAAACACGTCGCTTAGAAATAGGCCTTTCTATAGCACGTGAAGCTTTTTGTGCAGCACGCTTGTGAGACGGCTTGGCTCGATCTTTCTTCTTAATACCTCCTTTTCGTCGAGGTGGACAGAATTCAACAGAAAATAGTTCACAATCATCTATAGATTCAGTTACAGTAACATAAGATAATGATTTGGCCTCTTCCGGTGTAGGAATTAACGATTCAAAAACTTCCATCTACAGACAAATATACTCTGTATCAACGTACAACAACAATAAAGGTCAACGCGTGTGCTTTTTAATAATGAAAATTCAATAAAGTACCTTCTCATTGAAGAATTTAGTGACATCGCACGCAGCTTGTTTCGATGCAGTAGAGTCCCACATCAGGCAACGTGGAATTCTCGTAACCCGAGCACGTTTCGCGCATAATGCTCCGATCGACGGTACGGACTCGTACATCCAAAACTGAAAAGCCCAAACCGGCCCGTAGAAATGGTAAGTAGATTCATCATCATGCATGGACGTCGTTTTGAGGTAGTAGGATAAATTCTGATAGGAATAAGCGCCCCAGGGAAATTCCTCCCAACAATCGTGGTCCTCGACCAACAACTATGCCGACTTATCGATTTTAACCTTATGGTCTCGGCAAAGCAATATGAAATAATAAATGAAGAGCTTGGCTACTTTCATATAATCCTCCGCCTTCGCTTCTTTGCCGAGATTTACATCCTCGAACTTTTGGCGTAGCTCCGATAAGCTAATGGTTGTATCTCCTTTGAAAAATCGAATAAACAAGCTATCGGGAGGAAAATCACGTGACTCAAAAATATCAAAGCCTGTGTAGTGCCCAAAATTGAGTCCCGTTACCATGGCATAAGCAGCCGGTGTGAATTTCGAGATCTTCTCACCGACATAAAACCAATGTTCCATCGCCGGTATTGTCGGACCAGTCAACTCTCTACATAGGAAATGATGCAAATAACGAGATGCGTGTGCAGCATGTCCTTTAACTAATCCTTCGTTGGGTTTTACGAATTCCAGAAAATGCTTCATATAGGAATGCTGAGCGAATTCAGCCAATGTTGCATCGCCGCCGTCGATTGAACCCATAACACGCTTTATCAAGTTTATCACGTCGAAACGGTAATACAAATTGATTCTTGGGGTGATCGACTGCAAAGCTACTGGTCTTTTCCATTCGTACCCAGCCTGAAAATATCAATCAAATTAGAGAAGATTTCACGATTCACGGTGAGTTTACTTAACACCGTGGCACGTCAAAGGGTGAAATGTACACGGTGAACATCTAAGGGTGTAGCGTACACGGAGATGTTAAATCCACGACGAGCATATACAACAGTTATCAAGGGTATACGGTGAAGATACACACGGTGATGTCAACCACTGGGATCGTGCATAACCATAAGACGGAATTACACCGTAAGAAAAAAACTATTGAATATCACGGTGTACATTCACCGTGAACATACAAAATGGTGTTTTTCCACGGTGTACAAAAACTATTGAATATCACGGTGAAGATACATACGGTGATGTCAACCACCGGGATCGTGCATAACCATAAGACGGAATTACACCGTAAGAAAAAAATATTGAATATCACGGTGCAAATTCACCGTGAACATACAAAACGGTGTTTTTCCACGGTGTACATTACACACGGTGTATATACACCGTGGATCGAGCACGTACAAGACTGTAAGTACACATACACCGTCAAATAAAACACTGTCGTGAATCGTGATCATACACGACCGTAAGTACACGCGGTAACATTACACCGTGAGATAAATCACAGTCGTGGATCGTGCTCGTACAAGACCGTAAGTAAAAACGGTGTAAGTCACCCGTGAGATATATCACCGTCTTAAACACTACCGTGATAATACACGGTGATAAAACTCACGGTTGAACCGTCGTCTACCAGAACTGACACACAAACGCATGCGAAAAAATTGCAGAGAGCAATAAACCATTAACCATTTTAAAATGTCGGAAACAAAAACCCTATCTTGAATGAATATACCGGTATCAAATTACAAATCGAATGATTTACAAGCATCAAAGCTCGAATAATCGAAAGTTGGAAAGCTAGGGTTATGGACTTACCGGAGGTTGAGCGCGATTGTCTGGGTTGTCCATGTTGTCACTGCTTGCCATAATGATGATCGTCGGAGACGGAGTTGAATAGTTGATACGATAACGGTCGGGGCTGGTGTTTCACCGTGGCGGCGCTCGTCGTGCGTGTGAATTTCAAAAGTCGAAAATTGATTTTGTGGGGCAACTTTATTTTTCTGATATTCTTTTTGTTATTTTGTAATATTCGATTTGTTTTTTGTGAGAAAAGATAACTTTTGAGGGCACTTAAGTCTTTTCATTCAAATTTGCCTACTTAACTTCCATTTTTATGGACGGGGCTTCAGAACTTGTATACTCTTATGCTTTGGCCTTAAAATGCCTCCGCCCCATATTGTCATATTTAATGATCTTTAGTTAAATTTCAGACTTTAGTTGTACTTGTGGTTTAGGTACTTATTTTCTTCAGTTCAATTAAACCTATTAAGTTTGTTGTGCCACAAAAATCCCACCACCGACACGTGGAATGGGCCGACACCCGCCACCATTGGTACCGTGGGCCCCCACGCCAACTCACCATCGCGGAACCAGATAATGCCACGCAAACCGTGTATGGACCCCGACCAACCGCAACGGGTGACAATAACTCGACATACGGGACGACAGTTTCAAAGGGTCTCAGACGCCAAGCGATCTAGCTTGCATGGTGACGAGGATGGTGGGCATCAAGCCCTGGGACGCCCCCGAGCCCCAATCCCGGGAGACCACCACATAAGTAAACACGCGACGGAAGGAGCACGAAAACGGAGAAAGGCTGTACTCAATCCCGAGCGCCGCGTCCTGGGGCCGTACCGCGGGGCCCTGACGCCATACAGATGCGACCTGCCCCGACGTTCACAAACAAAGGACGCCTATATCTGTGCATGCAGAAACACGTGTCGATTCCGAATAGTTAGAATTCCACGCAAAGTGTGGAGGGATAAGGATCTTATTCGCGCACATGGACGTGGGGCCTCCATCACGGGCTCCGGATCACAAAAGCCCAGACCCGCATGTCGTCGCGGGGTCAGGCTGAAATCGCCGGACCTGGCGGGCGGCCGATCACGGAGCACCCAAAGTGGATACAGGACAGAGGCGCCATACCGCCATCATCGCGGACCCCCTACCACGACGGGGCATCTCACGACCACCACCATCAAGGACCCCGTACGTATCACGACAAAACGCACCTCGGAATCGTGCCTTGCCATTTAATGTATCTAGTATAGGTACCCGACGTGTCAAGGGTATCTTGGCATGTATGAGCATGTGCTCCTCGCCTATAAAAGTCGACCTCCCGTAAACGATTAAAAGGCGGCACAAATTAGCTATTAAAAGCACTAAATAAATAAAGGATATTATCCTCCCGAGCTCAAAGCTCTTATCCTGTTTTCCAGCCTAAAGTAATCAGCCCTTTCTACATACAAATTTACGTGATTTGGTCGTCGTTATCAAACCCTCATACTCATCCTTCGTACTTTATTACCTGACAAAAACGACCCAAAACAAAGTTGAGTTCAAATTCATTAATTTCATTCATATCATTTCAGTTCAAACTAATTAAGTTCAGTTCAGTCATTTAATTTTTATTATTATTGTTATAAACTCAAGAGATATTGAAAGGGAATAATAAATCTGAAAAAGAGACAATATGAGAGAACGTGAGAAGAGAATAGAATTGTTATGAATTGTTGTTTCATTCATATGGGGAGACCTCTTTATATAGGATACAAAGTAGGGTTTCTGTCTTGTTCACCAAGAAAGAGTAAACTAGTCATTCACTAATTAATAATATTCATAACACTCCCCCTTGAATGACTATTTGCAGTATTGCTGCCTCGTTAAAACCTTGACAAGAAAACCCAGTGGGACAAAACCTGAGCGAAGGAAAAAGAGTACAGCTTGCTCCAATCACCGAAGATCTTTGACTTCTTGAAAATAAATATTTGTGATCAACCAGTCTCATTAAAACCTGTAACTAATAAAACCATATAGGAAAAACTTAGTTATTCAAATATAAATTTTGGTCTTCAGGACACAACCTTCGAATTGTCGAGTTTCACATTAATTTGTATTATTGTATATTTTTCGTCCTTCAGGGACATGCCTTTACCAGACATCTATATTGACTAGAGCATTCGCAATTGCTATAACCGGCCGGTAACTCTTCAGGAGTATATTAGATGTGTCTAATGTCGAATATACAATCCTTAACAAATAAATAATGTGAACTTCAATTCACAATCATCTAGAAGATTATTTATATTTCGAAAACAAACTCATATCGAGTGATCTACATGCCTCGTTAAAAACCTCGTTATAAAACCTTGTAGGAAAAAATACTCGAGGAAAAGAGTACATGACATTCACATTTATATTGTGGTAATTGTCTCGTTAAAAACCTTTAACTAAGAAAACCCTGTGGGAAAAACTTAGTAGAGGGAAAAAGAGTGCAATCACTGGTCTTCGGGACCTTATATTCAATATAATTTTTGTCTATATGTAATATGTAATATGATATTGTACATGTTCTGATTTTCATTTCCTTTCATTTCAGGAAATATTAAAATCCATCCAGGATTTCCATGTATGTATATTTCTAATGACTTCTTCTACATAGTCAAATCATATATGTATATTTATCATTGTAACTGCCAGAAATATTAGGTAGCGGAACTTATTGTCATCCTTAAAAATATCGAGTTTCTGCGAAAAACTCTTGAGCAACTAATTTCGCTTTTATATCTCACCACATCATTACTCGTTTTTCTTACGCATACCCACCTATATCCTCCTGGGATAATATTTTTGAGGTGTGTATTATAAAATCAAAATATATCTTCATTCAGCGAGTCATGCTCAGCCTTAATTGCTCGTTTCATATTTTTCGAGTGCTGCTGGCACACTATCATTGATTTAAGTTTTGGATCCAAATTTTCTAGAGCAACTCTTATGGCAAATATGTCATTGATGACTTTTTCCATGTTGATGACAATTCATTCTATAAACCAAATCTTTCATCATTTCCCAAAATATTTAATTTGGTTGTTCCGCAATCTCACGATTTTCTATTATCATGTGCACATGTTTTTTAATGGGATTTCCATCTAACTCTCTTCAGAAGATTTTGAGGGTGACTTAATTTCTTTGTTTTACCGCGGATTTATTTTATATCTTAAGATCGATCTACTACGCTTCAGGCGTATATTAGAATCAACATTTGAGTTGATCTCTTTGGTATTTGAACTCTTATAGTTCATTTATCACAAATATATGTGATTTTGTCACACCTTCATTAATTTGGCAGATTACTTGTTGAATATTGCAAGTCACTTATTTTCATGAACTTCGGGTTCAATTGATTGGTACGTGGATCTAGACCTGAAGATCGTTTTTATTCAATGAAATTTCTCGGCATTTATATCTTTTATATTCTTATCTCCCCCTAATGCCGGGAAATGTTCTTCCTTAAATATGCAAACCATTGTAATTGTTATAAACCGATCTTCCGGATCGTGATCTTCTGGATCGTGGGCTCGAGATATTTATACCTTATTTTCTATTATGCCAGTTCATAAAAATAGCTCTAGTGGTGATATGAATATAAGCTGCATATATAAAATTATTTCGCAAATGGGAAATGTTTGATTCATTTCTACGCATCATGATATGCATCATTTTCATTTTTAAGTACATTTGTAGTACTCGTGGAGATAATTAGTAAAACTCTTTCGGAGCTCACTCTTAACATGTCATGCGTAATAATATATTTACCAATGATCCTTCGGGGATACAGTATCTTTACCAATGATCATTCGGGATCAAAATATTAGGTTTTATCAATGATCCTTCTGGGATCAAAATATATCTCAATATATAATTTTCTCAGAAATTATATTTAATTGGAATCGACTTTTTCGATATTCCATGAGTACCCACATAGTACATTTATTGTCGATTTTCAAAAGATATCCTTCAGGGATAATTCATATGTAATCATTGTTTCAACGAGAACAATTGAAATTGGCATTTCACTATGAGTATCGTGATTTAACATTATTAAAAAACATTTAATGTTTTGAATTGTTAAACCATAAGCAATTTGATTTGATATTTCTGCGGGATTATCATATCATGATGTTCTCCAAGAACATTTAAAATTTAATTTTGATATTTAATCATGAATATCATATCATAATGTTCTTCGGGAACATTTAAAACTTGTCGAAAAGTGTGTGCATTGTTGTACCCGAATGTCGTCTCACGAGGAATAATACTATCGGCGGTGTAGTAAGATTGGATTGATTATCGAAAACAATTAAAATAAACAAGTTGTCACGTAGTAACCATATGGGGGGTTTGCAATTTGAGAATTAATTAACTAAATACGAGAATTAAAACAAGTAGACAAGTAAACGAAGTGTGCAAATAATTGGGAAAGGGTTAGAGGGTTAGAGACCTTAGCTTTCGAGAACCGATTCGAACCTTTTAAAACCGAGATTTTGACAAAGACGAGGTCGTTTAGGTACGGCCGCGTCTTCCACTAGTGATACGCCTCGGAGAAGGCCCTCAACACGGGACGACTTTGAGTCGCACCTAAACATCGCTCGACTCGAGTGTGTGTCCCACTAGTGATGTTCCTCGGAGAGGATATTCAACACGAGGCCCCACGTCTCGAGTCGAACGATCCCTCGTCTATTTGAAATCCTTTACAACATAATCGACTCTAATCTCAAAGCTAAGGGCTCTAACACCCTAACAAGAGACCTAGCTACTCATGTTAACACAACCCAACAAGCATATAATATATAGAATACTCATGATCGAAATAAGCTCACAAAGATGTTGGGGAGGCGAGACGAGAACGAGCCGAACTTCTACGTGTCACCCGAAGAAATGGCTCCGATAGAAACGATGGGCTCGGAGAGATGATCGATGTTTGTGAATGATGTTTTGTGAGTGTTGGAAATCGACTACCCGGGATGCGTTCGTTCGATCGCTCGAACATCCGAACGATCCCAGTCGACCTCCACGTCCGTTACTTCGTTCACACGACAGCCCTTGACCCGAATCACGCCCAGCCATCGCCCCGAAGGACGACCGCGCGAAACGGGACTGGACTGCACTCAAACAGCGCCCGCTGTATGCAGTCCAGCGGTCGCTGGAGAAGCTGCAAACGGCGACCGCCGTTTGCTCTCTGGCGACCGCCGTTTGTCCGCGAACAGCAACGCGACGTTGCTGTTCTGGGCTCGTTTCCGGGTCGTTTTTCCTCATCCGACTACCGATCCGAAGGTCCTAGAACCCCCAGTAGTCGAGGAATACAACCCACAACCCCGAAACCCGATCTACGTTCATGTATGATCAACGGGAAATTAGATCGAATAAAATTGCGGAATAGAGAATTCGATCTCATACCTCTCGGTCGATTGTTGAGACCTTAGCGATTGCTAGTGTATGGCTCTTCCCTTGATCCAACCGTTGTGTGGGCAACGATCCGTTGGGTCTCCCTTTTTCTGCTTCTCAGATAAACCACCGCAATAATCCTTTTACTTTTCTGTGTAAAATAATTGCGCAAAAGCTCTATTAATTTTTACAGAAGAAATTATATTTGCGCTAACGCAATTAATTTCTGCTGCAAAAAAGAATGCGGCGAATGATAGGTTTAGGAGAGGCAAAGGGGGGGGGGGGTTTAAATAGAGTTACACTAGGGACCTCTTAGGTAAATTAATTAGGGGCTAAAATGAAATATTAATTAACTTGGAATACTTAAAAGCAATTCCTTAATTAATTGATTTCAAATTTAATTATTATTAACTCCACTATAAAATAATAATTGAATTCCCGAAATTAATTTAATATTATATCAACAATAATATTTCCGCCGAAATTACATATACGACTTTTCCCGTGTTTAAGATATCGAACGTCCACGAATTTATTTAATTACTAATAATTAAATTAATTCGTTTCTTATTATCCGAGACTAGTACCACTCATCCTTATTATCATGTGGAACAAATCCACCTGCAGGGTTTACATGATAAACTTTATGAGCTCATCTCGGGGACGTAATCAACCCAATAAACGGGACACGGTTTCCTGTCTATAATCTATAGCATGTCGTGCGTACAATTACGATTCCCAATTTACCGAGAATCTCGACTAATCAATTAGTCTCACTCATTGGCAAGTTAAAGAACCGAGAATTGGACACACGCACCTATAATTATATAGGGATTAGGAATTCGTATATCCGTAATATCTGAGGTCTAGTTCGATTACTTCGATTAGTATAAATCGAACGCCCTCCCGTGGTCCTGCTCAATACACCAAGTGTACGAGTGTAACATGATAGTCAAGACCGACTATCTACCAGTCACACAACGACGTACCGATGGATTGTCCATGTCCATCTAAGTCGTGAGCTACTGTTCGATAATATACGAGTAACCGACATTATGATCTTCCGCGTGTCTCCTCACGCCATACTGTCTACAACGTATATATTTAGGACTATTGCATAAAGTACATGAAAGACAAAATGCCGACAGTTTGATTAATAGATAATAAAACACAGATAAGGAGTTCCATATTGTCACTAAACTAGACATTTAGAATATAACTCCATCAACGAGGTGATAAATCGATTGAGAGAAATCTAAATATTTGGGATTAAAAATCAAGAACAAAATATTTCTCTCAAGAACAATATCAAGAGAACAAGATTCAAAAACAAGTAGAATGAGAGTGTGTGTGTCTCACACCTAACAAACTTGTCTTATAGCCCAAACATGCATATTGTCTTGCAAAAACCCACTTAAAAAGACCAAAACGCCCTTCGAACATGGCCCCAAACGATCGGTCAAAGCAGCACCAGAAAGTCAATGCGCCTGGCCTCTTGTCGGCCGACATTACGATTGTCGTCCGACACCTTTCTTGCGGACGCGGGATTTCCTGCGGGCGCGGGTTCGATCCCCGGGGATAGCACATCAAAGACGCCTTATTTGCCTGCGTGTCGGCCGACGAAGGGCCATGTCGGCCGACAATATGGACTTGAAGTCTTCAGCTCTTCAATTCTTCGTCCCGTGCTCGATTCTCGCCCGTTTTCGCTCGTTTTCGGTCGCTTTTGATCTCCGCCTTGCCTACTCCTGCCCGAACGATAAAACAACAAAAAGGAAGTGAAAAGACAAGAAAAACTCTACAAGACACGAACACGAAACAACGAAAAACACAAAAACGGACATAACAAAAACGGTACAATCAAAACTTATTGCTACTACGGGAACAATTTTAATTTGATATTTCCTCAATAATATCATACGATGATATTATCGTAATATTTCTTCAGGAATATCCAAAGGACAATTTGATTTGTTAGTTCTCGAATAATATCTCTTAAAAGATCAATATAATATTTAAACCATAGTATATGTTCTTCAGGAACATTCAATTTAATTGATATAGTAAGAATAATGAATTTGATATTACTTTAAAATATCAAATTATAATGTTTTTCATGATAGCTTTTATTATATGTCTCAACATATATAAAATTTTGTAATCCAATGTGGAGTCAATCATACCACGTTTTGGTAGTACGACCAACTTCGGGTGATCGTATCTTTGTTTTAAATCTTTCCACAAAGCTATTGAATCTTTCACAGTCAATTTTCAAAGGTATTATTCGAGATTATTAGTACATAATCATAATCAATTTGATATTGATATTTCTACAGGAATATCATATCACGATATTCTTCAGGAACATTTAATTTTGATATTTCTTTAGGAATATCATATCATGTTCTTTACGAACATTTAGTTTTGATATTTCTTCAAGAATATCATACCACAATGTTCTTCAGGAACATTAAAAATTTAATCGATTTACTAAGCATAATTAATTTGATATTACTTCAAGAATATCAGATTATAATGTTTTTCGGGAACATATGATATTACTTCAGGAATATTAGTTTATAACGTTCTTCGAAAACATATGATATTACTTCAAGAATATCAGATTATAATGTTCTTCGGGAACATATGATATTACTTCAGAATATCAGATTATAATGTTCTTCTGGAACAGTTGAATTTAAGAAGAAGGGAGGAGAAGTAGATATATTTATAATTATTAATGAATATAAAAAAACATATAAATTCTTGCCTTGGAGTTCGGATCTTGGATGAGTAAAACTTCGATAAAGAACGCGGTTTAACTTTCGTGCTGATAACGTGTTATAAACTCAAGAGATATTGAAAGGGAATAATAAATTCGAAAGAGAGACGATATGAGAGAACGTGAGAAGAGAATAGGGAAACCTCTTTATATAGGATACAAAGTAAGATTTCTGTCTTGTTCACCAAGAAAGGGTAAACTAGTCATTCACTAATTAATAATATTCATAACAATTATTATTATTATTATTATTATTATTATTATTATTATTATTATTATTATTATTATTATTATTATTATTATTATTGTTATTATTTAAAAATTAAAATTAATTGAACTTAATTTCAGTCCAGTTCAGACCAATTAAGTTCAGGTCAATTCAGTTGAGAGTTAAATTCAGTTCAGTTCAGACATATTAAGTTCAGTTTAGTTTAGTTCAGTTTAATTCAGTTCATCTAATTTCAGTCAAAAAGAATAGTGTCACTTTGTCTCCTTGAGTGAAACTACTCCAGTCACTTTGCCTCAGATCCCGCGTTTGCCCAAAGTGGGCAATTTTCTGGCCTCTTCTGCACAATGCACCACCTACTTGCAACCCTGCATACTTTGTCCAAACACTCCAATGTGCTCTCTCACACACAAATAACTCAAACAGACTCAATTAAGATATCAAAAAAAGCTCAAAGATGAGCAAATAAAATGATTTAATAATTTAATTATGTTTTCTCATATGAATCTTTTGTCTCTAGCTATCTTATGAACTTTATTAAAATTTTATTTTACTTAGTAAAGTGTATTCAATTGAAATCCTTTAAAAATTTTATAATTTTTTAAAATTTGGCATTATTCAATTCGAAATTTTAAAAATTTATAAAAAAAATTGAATTTTTCAATACGATTTTTTTAAACAAAAAATAGGTATTCAAAAGAAAATTTATTATTTTTTTGAATTCTCTCCAAAATTTATAAAAAAAAAAAAAAAAATGAGTTCTCTAAAATATCTTATAAATAGAAGAAATTTTTACAGATTTATCTTGTGATAATATTTAAAAATACATAAAAGTAGAGTTATCTTGAGATTTTTGACTTCATTTGATCACTTCATTTTAAGCTTCTACCAGATTAATAATTTCGAGTAGCAAACGATGTATCGATATGAGAAAAACGGAGATGATAACTAAAGTGTTCAATAAAGTGAATGACTTAATATGAGAGAGATTTTTGAATTTTTTGTCCCTAGAGTTGGAACTTCTATGTATCTAAGTTCAAGAAAAGAATATGGAATGAAATATTACGCACAATGATGGTCAATTGATTTAATTTTCCAAATGTAACACGGTTAGTTCTATGCTAGCATAAGGGTACTACCCCATTGTCATACACCCATTTACATGTGTATTTATATTTATCTTTTTACTTTTTTCATTGGTTAAGTTTTTTTATAGTGGCTACATGTAACATTTTATATGGATTGGGTACTACCCTTATTAGGGTAGCATAGAATAAACCATGTAACACTCCAAAAGGTAGTGAATACATTGATTATCTATTCTCCTTATGTTGTTAAATTTAGGATGATATATTTGTTTGAGATTTTGATGGATTTTTTTAGACTTTTAAAGTTGAGTATTTATTCTAGATTTTAAAAAGTCCATGAAATCATGGAGTATTCAACAAAGATAATTACCAATTTAGTCCCACAAAGGAGGCGACGTTTCTATTTGGTACAACTTTTGTTCGAGTTTTCGATTAAGTCTTATAAAACCAAAAATGACTCAATTTTATCCTATTTTAGCCGGAAAATTGAAATCTCATTTGAAATTGATCATGTGAATTGCACGTTGCCTTTAATTTGGGGCTTTCGGGTGAACTATTTACACGTGTCTTTTTTTAATTGGCTGCCTGATTTAATTAAAAAATATATTTTCAAAAATGACACGTGGTAAGCCGTCAATAATATTACATTAAATGAAAAAAAAACAATTAAAAAGTGGAAATTAAAAAACTCCATTCAAACTCTATATTTTAAATGTAAAGATTCATTTTAAAGAAACAGAGAATAGCAATTAGAAATTATGAGATCGACTTTTTTGAAATTTTAAATGGCAAACCACATGTAGAATTTGTAGCTACGATTTCAATGAACACAGCTCACAGATTGAAGAAGATGATGAAGAGAGATTTGGGGGAAAAATAAGCGGGAGAATATATTTCTCATTCACCAATAATGAAAAACAGTACAGAATTCAAATTTATACTACAAACATAAATTGCAAATAAGTCCCTCAAGACTTTATTAATAACAAAAGAACCCCAAACACAAAATAACACCAATTGCAGCTTGTTGATGATGCTTCACTCCTCTTTTACTCAGCTGCAATACTTCAACACTCCCCCTCAAGTTAGAATGCCTCTACTCTGCATTCCTAACTTGCAAATCATCTTGTGGAAAAATTCACTTCCCAAAGCCTTAGTGAACACATCTGCTACCTGTAAGTGAGAGGGAATAAATAATGTGTGGACTGTATTATCTTGTATCTTCTCCCTGATGAAGTGGCAGTCCACATCAACATGCTTGGTCCTGCTGTGGAAGACAGGATTAGCTGCAAGTGCAAGTGCAGCCTTGCTGTCACAGAACACATTTGTTGTGGGCAATGTGAAGCCAAAGTCAGCAAATACTCGTCTCAGCCACATGATTTCACAGATTGTAAGTGCAAGTGCCCTATACTCTGCCTCTGCTGAACTTCTGGCCACTACTGTTTGTTTCTTTGACCTCCAACAAATTAGAGAGTCTCCAAGAAAGATAGCAAAACCAGAAATTGATCTTCTTGTATCAACACAGGCTGCCCAGTCTGCATCACAGAATACATTTAATTTGATTTCTGCCATTCTTGAATAGAAGACTCCCTGTGTTATAGTTCCCTTCAAGTATCTCAGTATCCTATGTGCTCCTCCCATGTGTAGTTGTGAAGGTTTATTCATGAATTGTGTGAGCACATGAACTGCAAAAGTAATATCTGGTCTTGTGATGGTTAAATACAGTAATTTCCCAACCAATTTCCTGTATTCTGTTGGTTCTTGAATCTTGCCATCATCATTCTCACTGTATCTAGCCTTTGTATCCATTGGAAAAGAGGTAGAATTGCAGTTTGAGTAACCATACTCCTCCAGAATTTCCTTGATATATTTCTGTTGTCCCAGGTGTATTCCTTCATTTGTCTGCACAACTTCAAGTCCCAGAAAGAAATTTAACTGCCCCAGATCCTTTATGTGAAATGTATCATCCAAAAACTTCTTCACCTCATCAACCTTGTGGCTATTATTGCTGGCAATAATCAAGTCATCCACATAAACCAAGATTATAAGAACCTGCTGTGGTGTATTCAAGGTAAAAAGAGATGTATCTGATTTAGACTGAGTAAATCCATGATCTATCAAAGCTCCTGAAAGCTTGCAAAACCACTGCCTACTAGCTTGCTTCAAGCCATAAAGACTCTTTAGCAACTTGCATACTTGGTTCTCCCCCTGTTTTGCAAGCCCATCAGGCACAGTCATGTATACCTCCTCTAACAGATCACCATGGAGAAATGCATTGTTGATATCCAACTGAGTAAGAGACCAATTCATAACTGATGATAAAGCCAACAAGGCCCTAACAGTTGTCATTTTCACCACAGGTGCAAATGTTTCTTCATAGTCCAATCCCTCCTGTTGATTATACCCTTTGGCCACTAACCTGGCCTTATACCTTTCAACAGAACCATCAGCTTTGTGTTTGATTTTATATACCCACTTACATCCAATGGGAACTTTATTTGGAGGGAGATCAGTGAGTATCCAAGTTCTGTTTAAATCAAGTGCTTGTAACTCAGTTTTCATAGCATCTTGCCACTGAGGAAATAGCACTGCTTCCTGATAGCTAGATGGCTCAGAACATGGTAACTGAGGAATACTAGCATTGTAACACAAGAAATCATTTAAGTGAGCTGGTGGATTTCTTGTTCTCTGAGCTCTGGTAGGTACAATGTTGGGAACAGGATCAGGAATAATGGGATCAGTGGGAATATTTTGAGGAGGTAGGTGATTATCATAAGAAGAGAAAGAATCCACATTGATAAAATGTGGCTCTTCAGTTTGAGAATTATCAGAAGAAAGAAAGGGAAACTTGGATTCAACAAAGTGGACATTTCTGGAAGTATGAATGGTATGTGTGGAAAGGTCATAAAGCAAATATCCTTTTGTTGCAGGAGGATATCCAATGAAGACACATTCATGTGCTCTAGGATCAAATTTGCTTTTGTGAGGTAAAGGGTTTGACATGAAGGCTAAGCAACCAAATACTCTGAGATATTGATAATCTGGAACAGAGTGATAGAGAAGCTCATATGGAGAGACATTATTGAGAAGAGGGGATGGTACTCTATTGAGTAGGTGAACTGCTGTGGAGACACAGTATCCCCAAAAAGAAAGAGGTAATCCAGATTGGAATTTAAGGGCTCTTGCAATAGTAAAAATGGTTTGTTGTCTTCTTTCTACAACACCATTTTGTTGTGGTGTATAAGGGCAAGTGGTTTGATGAATGATTCCATGAGTATCAAAGAAATCAGTGAGTATGAACTCAGACCCTCTATCAGTTCTAATGGTTTTAATGGATGCATTAAACTGATTTTTGACCATACTGTGAAAGGTTTGAAGTTTGGCTTGGACATCAGATTTTTGCTTCAGTAAAGACAGCCAGGTATATTTACTATGATCATCCACAATAGTTAAAAAATAACTGTAACCATCAAGTGTGGGTTCTGAAAAAGGCCCAACCAAATCACAGTGTAATAAAATGAAAGGTTCAAGAGAAACAGAGGTACTTTGTGGAAAAGGAAGCTTATGTTGTTTGGCCAAAGGACAAATATTACAAACTTCATTATTGGAATGTAAAACATCAGGAATAACAGGTTTCAACAGAGTCATTCTAGACAAAGAAGGATGACCTAACCTGCAGTGCCAAAGTCCCTTACAAGTAGATGTGGTGAAAACTTGAGAGGCTGAAGAAAGTAAATATAACCCTTGATCATAACTACCCATGTCAATCACTCTGTGAGTATGTGTGTCCTGTATAGTACAGCCAGACTCAGTAAACAGGACTTGATATGAAGTTGTTTTCAACAGTGTACTCACAGACAAGAGGTTCACATGAAACTGAGGTACACACAGTACATTATCAAGGGTTAATGAGGGTGAAATGGTGACAGAACCTTTATGGCTAGAAAATGCCACATGACCATTAGGTAGGTTAATAGAAAGATGATATGGTACAACATTATGGGTAAACAGATTCACTGAGCTGATCATATGATCAGTAGCACCTGTATCTATGATCCAAACTGAAGATGATTCCATAAGAAAGGAATGATGTAGAGAGCTGGTAGAGGTAAAATGATTACCTCCAGAAACCATGCAGCTAGATGATGAACCAGTTGAAGACTGATTGGAAGTAGTAGGTGATTGTGGTGAAGACACTCTCATACTCCCAAGAAGCTGTATCAGGGAATTATACTGCTCCTTGCTCACCACATAGGAGCCATCACTCCCAGTATTTGGTCCTGTAGCCATTTGTGCTGAAGGATGGGAGCCCAGTATACCACTGCCATTCCCATTTCCTCCATTTCCAGTCTGTCCAGAAGAAGAATTCCCTTGTTGATTCTTGAACTTAAACCAAGGTGGATAACCATGCAACTTATAACACTTGTCCTTCACATGACCCTCCATGTTGCAATGGCTGCATATAGGTTTTGGAGAATTTCCCCATTTACTACCACCTTTGTTCACATACTGAGCACTAGAATCAGAAGAACCACCAGCCATATTGTCATTCTGTGATACAGGCTCCTTCCCTCTATTAACATTCATAGCAGATATCTCAGAAGTGCCATGTGTTACTAATTTGTGACTCTCCTCCTGTAACACATAGCTAAACACCTGATCCATAGATGGTAAGGGCAGCATAGCCAATATTTGACCTCTGATGGCACCATAGTTCTCATTCAACCCCATAAGAAACTGGATAATTCTGTATTTGCCACTCAGAAAATCATAGCTAGGGCAATTACATGGAACACTTCTATGAAACTGATCCCACTCACTCCATAATCCTTCAAGCTTATTAAAGTAGTCAGTGACAGAAAGACTACCTTGTCTAAGTGAGTTAATGGCTGTCTGTAATTCATAGAGTCATGGTGCGTTGCCTTGACCATACCTCTTCTGTAACACACTCCACATTTCAGCTGCAGCCTTTGCATAACGCACACATGGAGCTACTTCTTTGCTGCAGGAATTAATGATCCAAGCAGTGATCATCAGATCACACTGAAGCCAGTCCTCATACCTAGGATCTGTTCAGCTGGTCGAGGTAGATTTCCGTTGACGAAGCTCATTTTCCTTTTAGATCCAAGAGCAATCTCCATGGAACGACGCCAGGCGAAGTAATTCCTGCTGTCGAGCGATGGTGAAACCAACACAGTGTTTGGATTGTCACCTTGATGAAGAAAATAAGGGTTTGAAGCTTCACCCAAAGTAGATCTGGAATTTGACGTACTCATTGCGAAGAAAAAAAAACAGATGGTGAACTGAGAAGGAATCGAACGATGCAAAGAGAATCAACCACAAATGTGGTGCTCTGATACCATGTAGAATTTGTAGCTACGATTTCAATGAACACAGCTCACAGATTGAAGAAGATGATGAAGAGAGATTTGGGGAAAAAATAAGCGGGAGAATATATTTCTCATTCACCAATAATGAAAAACAGTACAGAATTCAAATTTATACTACAAACATAAATTGCAAATAAGTCCCTCAAGACTTTATTAATAACAAAAGAACCCCAAACACAAAATAACACCAATTGCAGCTTGTTGATGATGCTTCACTCCTCTTTTACTCAGCTGCAATACTTCAACACCACATGCATTAATTACTTACAGAGAGCATGAACCAGCACTCAGTTGCACTCGCTCAACATTAATATCTGTTAAAGGAACCTTCACTTCTGCTACTTGTTCTTCGTTCTTGGAAGGAATTCAGCAACAGAAGCCTGGTTCTTCAATACACAAACTTGTATAAATAAAAGAAAACAAATACCAAGAATAATTTGAGGACAACACAATAAATCACAAAAAAAAAATCCAACATTAAGGAGGGTTTAAGTACAAAAAAATATTAACTTCCATTAAAAACTGTAAATGATCTAGGATTCTATAACTCTACTTTTAGATGATGATTTGCACCTAAGAAAAATTAATTTACCTAAAAGTGTCTGTTACAACTATTAAGCTTTGTTCCTAACTTGTACGAATTATCTAAACAAAATACAAGGAAACCCTAAACTAGGGTAAACTGATGAATTAATTATATGTAAACAAAATACAAAGAACAAGAATAAAGAAAAAACAGTCACAAGAAAGGGTAAAACTCATAGAGGCTGCCGATCGTCTTTTTTCGAGAACTTGGACATCGTCTCAAAGGTTCTTGGATAGATTCGTCTACGAATTGAAGGTCCTTGGATAGATTCGTCCCCGAATTGAGATCAGTGCGACGTACGTACTGGGCTCCGACCATCTTTTGCCTCGGCGATTCGCTGTAATGGAGATCAATTTCGGATTGAAGAATTCATCCATTGATTTCGGCGTGTGCGCCTCTCACCACCGTACCGCGACATTCGTTGAATCGAGAACCTCTAACGGCTATGTTTTGATATTGAACGAAAAAAGACTACGCAGTACCATAAATCCAGTCCCGCTTATATAATACGCCACCACTTACATGGGCCGGGCCTGTAAGAAGGGAAGGCCTTAGACTAATAGAAGAACCCAATGTTTAATATATATACATTTTTACTTATATTTAACACATATTATTTATTTATTTAATGGAGTAATCTATATTATACTTTTAATGAATTAATGTATTTCTAAAGGGAAATTTTGAACAAAAAATAATTAGTTAGCTACATAGGAGTACTTATACACCTTGAAAGTGTTAGATAATGATGATGATTTTTTCATGATTTCATCCAAGCTTTGGTCGCAAAATTTCAATTCAACACTATACAAAGTTTTTAAGGTGTATTTAAATTACAAATAATTTTAATCAAAATATTTTAAATTTAGCCTTAAAATAAAGTCGTGTACTCCTAAAAATAAGATGGGTCAAATAGTGTTGCTCATATAATTACGTGATACTCTTATATATATCCCAATTATTTATAGGTAGTTCATTTATAATTTATTACAAAGAAACAATCCATAAATAATTGGACAAAACAATATATTTTTATATTAATATAATTATTGAATTGTAATTATATGAGTACGATTAGAGTACTTTTAGTTTTTCGAGATAATGATTTCCAAAATGATTATGATTTTATAAATTTTATTTTGATGATTTCATTAATTTTTTAATGTTCTTGATTTTTTTTCTTCATTTTTTCATAAGATTCTATAAAAAATTAAGAAATAATAATATATTTCAACATAAAAATATCATTTTTCTTCGTAATTAAATTTTATTTGGTGACAAATTTATTGTTGTAAAAATAATTTTTGTAGTAAAAGGGAAGCTGATTTGATTCATCATCAATAAGCATGTGATGACTATACATTTTTCAAATTTCGTCACTTAATATCATATTTTCATCACTAAAATTTTATATTGTCACTACAATCCTAAACTACTTTAAGAGAAAAGCTTAGACCCTTGGAGAAGATGATGTCGTCGACTCCTGTCGTTGTTCGTTGCTAGCGACCCGACTGAAGCCACCTCCCGTTCAAGCTCTAACCGACCACTTCATCTCATCTTGACCACGTCACCAAGTTCAAGAACAAGGACTACCACCCTTTTTCCATCGAGTCACCGACATTCAGGAGCGGATCGAGCCAGCTTTTGCAATGAGAGTGGGCAAAAAATTTATACTTTTTTTCTTTAAGAAAAAAAATCGAAAAAATGATAAATTTAGACTTAAAAAATGACAAAAAAGTGATAACTTTAGGCTCGGTTCGAAAAAAAATTTAGTATTTTTTTCGATAAATGTATTCGATTTTTTTTCATTTTTTTTATAAAAATGGTATAGTAACTAAAATAGTTTAGTTCATACTCATTCAAATTGATTAAAATTGTTTCAAAATAAATTAAAATAAATAAAATAAATAAAATCAATTTAGTTTAGATATTCATTTAATTCCGTTTATATTTATTAAAATTAATTAAGTCATTTTCAGTTCAAAATAGATATTTCATAAAAATATACTCCCTTTGTAAAAGATTATCTATTTTCCTTTTTTACATGTCTCTTAAAAGAATATTGTACACCTATAAATAAATTCTTTTTTTATAGTCAATTAAAAAAATATTGCACACCTATAAATAAATATTTTCAGAGAATACATTGTATAAATATTTAAAAGGTATATTTGTAAAAAAATCAACCAAACAATTACTTTACGCTACACAATTATACAAATATAAAATATTATATATATATATATATATATATATATATATATATATATATATATATATATATATATATATATATATATATATATAAGAAATATTTTTTTTCTCAGGGTGGGCCAAGACCCACCCTCGTCTAGTACTGGCTCCGCCACTGCCGACATTCTTTTGAAGATTTGCCATTTTATCATTCTATAATCCAAAATTTACTCCTTCAAGTTCACTAAAGGTGCAATATTTTTGTAGACACAGAAATTAATATAAATGTTAATTTTTGATTTGTTGATCAAAAAATATATTTTTAATTTGAAAATAAAGCAGTTGTGAGTGAAATTTAAAAAATGAAGAACAAAGTAGGAATAAAATAATTTTTTAGAGTGAAAAAGTTAAAATATTTATTAATTTTTTTGGGGTGTATCAACTATTGTAATATACATCAAAAAAGAAAGTGTTGCAATTTTTACGAGACACATGATTTAGGGTTTAAGGTGTATTCAATAAAGTGAATGACTTAATATGAGAGAGATTTATGGAAGTTTTTGTCCTTAGAGTTGAACTTCTGTTTATCAAAGTTCAAGAAACAAATATGGAATGAAAAACTCCGTACAACGATGGTAAATCGATTTAATTTCTCAAATGTAACAATCCAAAAAGTTGAAGTGAATACATTATTTTTCTATCTCCTTAATTAAGTTGTTAAATTTAGGAGGATGTATTGGTTTGAAATTTCATTGAATTTTTTAAAATTTTAAAGTTGTAGGCATTTAATTTGAAGTTTAAAAAATCCATTAGTTATAAGGTATTCAACATGAATATTAAAAATATTTTAAATTTTTTATAAGCATTCAACAATTTATAAATTTTAATTTTTTTTTTTAAAGTGAATGAATTTTAAAAGATTTTTTTTTATAAAATATAAAGGAATTTTTCTATACAAAATCTTTTATTTAAAATAAAAAAATTACACAAGGTTAAAGAGGTAAATCATCTTTTTTATTTAATAAAAGTAAAAATGGAATTTTAAGGTATGTGTAATTATTAAAATAATACTCCCTTTGATTCAAAAGGGTGTAATAATTTTGAAGTGAATTTAATAAAATCGAAAGTGTTAAAATTTAAGAATAATTGAGAAAGAATAATAGTGTAAAAAGACAAACAATATGAGATAAGAATAAAATTGTATTTTATTCATATGAGGAGACGTACACTTGAATTTTAAAATGATACAAAGTAGCTAGGGTTTATGTAAACTATGCAAAAAAATAGTTTGCGTCACACGAAAATCCATTTTGTTTTAAGTCTAAATTAATATGGAGTACTACTAATAAGCCCATTTCCTTTTATCATTTGGCCCAACTAATAGAAAACTCAACTTCTTTGGTAAAGGCAGTAGTACTAGTTGTAGTGATAATTGATTCTCGCCATACCCTTATTTATTTTCTTAATACGTACTTACTTTGCCTTGGGAAACACCAAGCAGTTTTCTTTTGATTACTTTCTTTGGGAAACACAATACGCAACCAAAAGTCCAAACGTCCTTTAACATCACATCAATCCTTTTTATCTTCCATACACATCCACACACGTCCATAAACACCATATTCACTATTAGGCGGTACAAAAGTTCACTTTCCCTCTCAATCTCTCTCTGAAGCAGGGAAACACCCAACCCTCAGCCGAGATTCGGGCTGCAAGAAAATGCTCAGACCTTGTAAAAGTTCACGCTCCAACTGACCACCTCATGTCCGCTTGACCACGTTTGAGAATCAGCACCCGCTTCCATAACCCGTCGATTGTCGCACCAACACCATCTCCGCCTTAAACCGCCGCGCACAACCATCCACGTCGAGGCTCCATCCGAGATCCGTCACGCAATGATCGTCCGGCGACCCCCTGTCGAGGCTCTGCCCAGTAAACTGTCGCCGGAAGCTTCTGTATGTCATCGCCCTCTCTTTAATCTCCCCCTGAATATCCAAGGAAATATGAGAGACATTAATTAGGCTCGATCCCAATTATGAAACATTTGGGCTCCTCGTTATAGTTTTCGGCCCAAATTCATTTTATTCTTGCCCATTGATTAGCCTATATTATGTAACATTTGGGCCACTCATTTTATTTATTCGGCCCAAATTCATTTTATTTTCTCCCAACAGAATATATTTATAATTTGTCTCTACTGATGGTTATATTATTTTTTGCTAATGTGAACGTTTATGTACATTTTAGTGATTTTTTGAGATCCTTTTAAGGGCATGTGTTAGAGTAGTCGCTGCTTGAGCCAAGTCCGTTCAGCGTGACCAAGACTGAGTAGCCACACAGCTCGTCGGCCAGCCGTGTACAGTCGAGAGCTGTTGTTGCCCCGTGCGCCGTTGCTGTCGACTCCTTGTCCAGTCAATCTTCGTCCGTGGTTCGAGTGGTTTAATTGCTTATTGTCTGCCTTTGGAGTTTTACGAAAACACTTAGGTATTATTTCTAAACCCTTATTTATTTTCATGTATAATTAGACTATATATGAATTGGTGAATTTGCTGTCATATATGATGTGATATATTATTGGTTACACACAATTTATGATCAATTAGGTTGCATAACTTCAAGCTTGAAGTCATATATGTTTGCCATAATTTATATGTTTTGTGATTGCAAACAATAAAATAGGCAATTAATAGATTAATGTTTAATTAGTTTATATCATGTAAAAATGTTTATATGATTTATCACATTTATTATAAAAAAGTGATTAAATTTGTTAAGCAATCATTACTATTTATAATGAATAATAATA
>OX940956.1:44455872-44459581 GCA_954870475.1 Euphrasia confusa | reverse complement strand
CTAAACCCTAAACCCTAAACCCTAAACCCTAAACCCTAAACCCTAAACCCTAAACCCTAAACCCTAAACCCTAAACCCTAAACCCTAAACCCTAAACCCTAAACCCTAAACCCTAAACCCTAAACCCTAAACCCTAAACCCTAAACCCTAAACCCTAAACCCTAAACCCTAAACCCTAAACCCTAAACCCTAAACCCTAAACCCTAAACCCTAAACCCTAAACCCTAAACCCTAAACCCTAAACCCTAAACCCTAAACCCTAAACCCTAAACCCTAAACCCTAAACCCTAAACCCTAAACCCTAAACCCTAAACCCTAAACCCTAAACCCTAAACCCTAAACCCTAAACCCTAAACCCTAAACCCTAAACCCTAAACCCTAAACCCTAAACCCTAAACCCTAAACCCTAAACCCTAAACCCTAAACCCTAAACCCTAAACCCTAAACCCTAAACCCTAAACCCTAAACCCTAAACCCTAAACCCTAAACCCTAAACCCTAAACCCTAAACCCTAAACCCTAAACCCTAAACCCTAAACCCTAAACCCTAAACCCTAAACCCTAAACCCTAAACCCTAAACCCTAAACCCTAAACCCTAAACCCTAAACCCTAAACCCTAAACCCTAAACCCTAAACCCTAAACCCTAAACCCTAAACCCTAAACCCTAAACCCTAAACCCTAAACCCTAAACCCTAAACCCTAAACCCTAAACCCTAAACCCTAAACCCTAAACCCTAAACCCTAAACCCTAAACCCTAAACCCTAAACCCTAAACCCTAAACCCTAAACCCTAAACCCTAAACCCTAAACCCTAAACCCTAAACCCTAAACCCTAAACCCTAAACCCTAAACCCTAAACCCTAAACCCTAAACCCTAAACCCTAAACCCTAAACCCTAAACCCTAAACCCTAAACCCTAAACCCTAAACCCTAAACCCTAAACCCTAAACCCTAAACCCTAAACCCTAAACCCTAAACCCTAAACCCTAAACCCTAAACCCTAAACCCTAAACCCTAAACCCTAAACCCTAAACCCTAAACCCTAAACCCTAAACCCTAAACCCTAAACCCTAAACCCTAAACCCTAAACCCTAAACCCTAAACCCTAAACCCTAAACCCTAAACCCTAAACCCTAAACCCTAAACCCTAAACCCTAAACCCTAAACCCTAAACCCTAAACCCTAAACCCTAAACCCTAAACCCTAAACCCTAAACCCTAAACCCTAAACCCTAAACCCTAAACCCTAAACCCTAAACCCTAAACCCTAAACCCTAAACCCTAAACCCTAAACCCTAAACCCTAAACCCTAAACCCTAAACCCTAAACCCTAAACCCTAAACCCTAAACCCTAAACCCTAAACCCTAAACCCTAAACCCTAAACCCTAAACCCTAAACCCTAAACCCTAAACCCTAAACCCTAAACCCTAAACCCTAAACCCTAAACCCTAAACCCTAAACCCTAAACCCTAAACCCTAAACCCTAAACCCTAAACCCTAAACCCTAAACCCTAAACCCTAAACCCTAAACCCTAAACCCTAAACCCTAAACCCTAAACCCTAAACCCTAAACCCTAAACCCTAAACCCTAAACCCTAAACCCTAAACCCTAAACCCTAAACCCTAAACCCTAAACCCTAAACCCTAAACCCTAAACCCTAAACCCTAAACCCTAAACCCTAAACCCTAAACCCTAAACCCTAAACCCTAAACCCTAAACCCTAAACCCTAAACCCTAAACCCTAAACCCTAAACCCTAAACCCTAAACCCTAAACCCTAAACCCTAAACCCTAAACCCTAAACCCTAAACCCTAAACCCTAAACCCTAAACCCTAAACCCTAAACCCTAAACCCTAAACCCTAAACCCTAAACCCTAAACCCTAAACCCTAAACCCTAAACCCTAAACCCTAAACCCTAAACCCTAAACCCTAAACCCTAAACCCTAAACCCTAAACCCTAAACCCTAAACCCTAAACCCTAAACCCTAAACCCTAAACCCTAAACCCTAAACCCTAAACCCTAAACCCTAAACCCTAAACCCTAAACCCTAAACCCTAAACCCTAAACCCTAAACCCTAAACCCTAAACCCTAAACCCTAAACCCTAAACCCTAAACCCTAAACCCTAAACCCTAAACCCTAAACCCTAAACCCTAAACCCTAAACCCTAAACCCTAAACCCTAAACCCTAAACCCTAAACCCTAAACCCTAAACCCTAAACCCTAAACCCTAAACCCTAAACCCTAAACCCTAAACCCTAAACCCTAAACCCTAAACCCTAAACCCTAAACCCTAAACCCTAAACCCTAAACCCTAAACCCTAAACCCTAAACCCTAAACCCTAAACCCTAAACCCTAAACCCTAAACCCTAAACCCTAAACCCTAAACCCTAAACCCTAAACCCTAAACCCTAAACCCTAAACCCTAAACCCTAAACCCTAAACCCTAAACCCTAAACCCTAAACCCTAAACCCTAAACCCTAAACCCTAAACCCTAAACCCTAAACCCTAAACCCTAAACCCTAAACCCTAAACCCTAAACCCTAAACCCTAAACCCTAAACCCTAAACCCTAAACCCTAAACCCTAAACCCTAAACCCTAAACCCTAAACCCTAAACCCTAAACCCTAAACCCTAAACCCTAAACCCTAAACCCTAAACCCTAAACCCTAAACCCTAAACCCTAAACCCTAAACCCTAAACCCTAAACCCTAAACCCTAAACCCTAAACCCTAAACCCTAAACCCTAAACCCTAAACCCTAAACCCTAAACCCTAAACCCTAAACCCTAAACCCTAAACCCTAAACCCTAAACCCTAAACCCTAAACCCTAAACCCTAAACCCTAAACCCTAAACCCTAAACCCTAAACCCTAAACCCTAAACCCTAAACCCTAAACCCTAAACCCTAAACCCTAAACCCTAAACCCTAAACCCTAAACCCTAAACCCTAAACCCTAAACCCTAAACCCTAAACCCTAAACCCTAAACCCTAAACCCTAAACCCTAAACCCTAAACCCTAAACCCTAAACCCTAAACCCTAAACCCTAAACCCTAAACCCTAAACCCTAAACCCTAAACCCTAAACCCTAAACCCTAAACCCTAAACCCTAAACCCTAAACCCTAAACCCTAAACCCTAAACCCTAAACCCTAAACCCTAAACCCTAAACCCTAAACCCTAAACCCTAAACCCTAAACCCTAAACCCTAAACCCTAAACCCTAAACCCTAAACCCTAAACCCTAAACCCTAAACCCTAAACCCTAAACCCTAAACCCTAAACCCTAAACCCTAAACCCTAAACCCTAAACCCTAAACCCTAAACCCTAAACCCTAAACCCTAAACCCTAAACCCTAAACCCTAAACCCTAAACCCTAAACCCTAAACCCTAAACCCTAAACCCTAAACCCTAAACCCTAAACCCTAAACCCTAAACCCTAAACCCTAAACCCTAAACCCTAAACCCTAAACCCTAAACCCTAAACCCTAAACCCTAAACCCTAAACCCTAAACCCTAAACCCTAAACCCTAAACCCTAAACCCTAAACCCTAAACCCTAAACCCTAAACCCTAAACCCTAAACCCTAAACCCTAAACCCTAAACCCTAAACCCTAAACCCTAAACCCTAAACCCTAAACCCTAAACCCTAAACCCTAAACCCTAAACCCTAAACCCTAAACCCTAAACCCTAAACCCTAAAC